>CM039624.1:19871625-19876625 GCA_022457165.1 Juglans mandshurica
AAAAGATATCGCGTGACTTATATGGCACGCCCAGTATTTTAAGTGTACTGAAAATATTTATAAAGGGTATTTCCAGTGTTATTGAACTAAGTTTGATTTTAAATATGACAATTATAATATTCTTGAAGAGCTCCAAAAATATTATAATTATCAGAAATCATTTTAATATCATTATTAAAATGATTTTAACTATTTAAGATATTATGACATTTAAATTATGTTGAAAGCTTTTATTAATTAAATGGTTTTATTCTCTTTAAAACCATCGTTAGATCGTTACGTGAATCCCCAGAATAAGGGACTGGGTTAAATACCCAGACCCCTCCCTTTCTTCCTCACTTTTCCCCAGCTCCCTCTCTCTCCTCCCTCTCCCCAACGTACGTTGTATGCAGTCCATCTCCACGCCGAACTACTCCATGCCTCAGCCCGGTACTGCCGTGCGTCGACAGCCCTCACCGCCGCCACCACCGGCTCCACCTCCCTCTGGCGAACTCACCCCCACCGGTATCTCTCCCACACGCTCCCTCCTCCTCTCCCTCGGCAGTGCACAACCCGAATGGGCTTGGTGCTCAATGCACCGCCGTGAACTGCCCAATGGCGCCACCACCTCCATGGTAGCTCCTCCTCCCACCGGCCACCACCCTCCAACAAGCTTAGCCCCCCACGTGCAGCCCTCTCTCTTTCCTCACGGTAAGTAGCCGAAATGGGTTTTAACCCATTTCTCCTCCTTACGCCGCCGTCCACAGTCGCCCATGGCCACCAAGCGCCTCCATGCGCTTCCCCTTCCCTCCCCCTTCCTCCTCCATGTGACCCGAGGCCTATAGCCTCCCTCCACCGCATGAGCCTTCCCTCTCCTTCATGCACGGGTTTCACACCCTCCACCGCTGTGCACCACTACCCACGGCGTGTAACCGCCACCTTCAGCCTCCTCAAGCCACCACAAGCCATCCCGACCACCCTTGGCCCCGATCTGCCACCCATGCATGCACACTCTCCCTCACTCTCTCACGGGCTTCTCCCGCTCTCACACGACCATTTTTCCTTCCACCACCATGGACCGCTGTGCCACCACCACTGAGCCTCCATGGTTCCACCAGCAACCCCTTAGTCCAACCCTAAGCCTGAACCACCACTTTGAGTGGTGGGTAGTCATTGCACGTGATGGACAACCACTGTACACGGCTAGATCCACCATGTTTCGCTCCTTGCCACCACTCCAAGACCACCACGAGCCATTCCAAGACCACACCTAGCTATCCAAACGTCTAAACGGTTCCCGTACGTGGTGTAGCTGCCCCGTACGTTCCTTCTAATGTTATCGACCGTGACGGTCAACGAGCAACGCACGGGTTATCCCGTCGATGGTATAACTCTCTATCCCTCGTATTTATGTTAGATATTGATTAGTTGACTAGGTTGTGGACTGTGCTGTTAGTATTTGTGGAGTTGTGGTATTGTGATGTGCTGTGTAATGAAGTGTTGGGCAATCTGTGTAGTGTGGTGATGTGATGTGATGCGTATGTGAAGTGTTGGGCATGTCTGTGTTGGGTGGAGATGTGTTGTGTCGTGTAGTGTGCTGTGAATTATTGGGCATAGTTGGGAAGTGCACTGTGTAGTGTTGTGGACTGTGTTGTAATGGTGGCGTGGTGTATGCGGAATGGGAAGAGTATACGTTGAGTGTACTCTGTATGGTGTAATGTGTATGAAGGGAGTACATGTGGAATGTACTCCGTATGGCAGAGTGATGCACCTTATGGAAGATATGCTATAATGGTAATGTGGCGTGGTGTATGTGGAATGGGACGAGTACACGCTGAGTGTACTCTGTGTGGCATAGTCTGTATGAAGGGAGTACATGTGGAATGTACTCCATATGGCAGAGTGATGCACCATATGGCGGGCATGCCATAATGGTAATGTGGCGTGGTGTGTATGAAGGGAGTACATGTGGAATGTACTCCATATGGCGGAGTGATTCACCATATGGCAGATATGCAATAATAGTAATGTGGCGTGGTATGTATGAGGGGAGTACACGTGGAGTGTACTCCATGTGGTGAAGTGATGCACTGTATGACGGGTACGCCGTAGTGATGATGTGGTGTAGCATGTGAGAAGAGAGTATGCATGGAGTGTACTCCATGAAGTGTAGCGATACACTGCGTGGTGTATCGCAGAGATAAGGATGGTTGAGTAGTGGATGGGCATAGAATCTGGTGAGTAGTGTCGTGAACTGTGGAACAGTGTCCCGAAGTAATTACGGTGTAGCCTGTAGTCTAAGGTGACAAGTGTCACTGTGTTGGACTTATGGCTGGAAGTACGGGTGAAGTAGCAGGACAAGTGTAAGAGTACACAGCAGAAGCATGACTAGGCGACGTCATTTCGTGACGTGGTTACTGACAGTCGTGCTTGCGATGGGTGAAGTGATAGGACATGAATGGCATAATGGGAACGTGATGAGATGTCACGATGTGTCGGGAGTACGTGACGAACCGTACTCACGATGAGTTAGGAATTGACGTAGCAGAATGTTGGATAAAGCGACAAGGTCACGGTGTAGCTTGAGAATAGTCTCGAGTTATATGACGTGACATAAGACGTAGTTATGAATGGAGTCTTGTCGTATTAAGTGTTGGGATGAACTGTAAAAAAGAGACGGATAGCATGAAGAGTCATGCTAGCCGGGTTAAGAGAAGGTTGGTATCGGAGTATGGCCCTTGTCCCTCCAAGCAGGTGATCAACGTGTTATATATGTTGATCTTAGGAGATAATGGGTAAAGTACATGTGTAACATAGTGAGACACATGTACCGGACAGATTCACCATATGTAATGGGTAGTCTGTCCTGAGTATAGTTGCACGGTGCTTAAGTCTCAGAGTTGGCTTAGAACCGTGTGGTTTGTATGGATGGGAATGAGGATTAGTATGGGCTAAGATACATGAAGATAGTGACGGGTGTACTGTCTAAGGAAGAGATGCGTGACTTAGTTAGTCCGAGTCATGCATCGAGATGAGTTCAATGAGAAGAATGAGATAGAGGTCTTGGTGTCTTAATCCTAAGGTGAATCATGGGTTCACTTTAGTGAATGAGCACTCGAGGCAAGACTGTGAGTTGGAAGATGTGGTGACCGCAATGGGTCCCCGAAGGTTTTAACATGGTAAGGAACACGGGATAGAAGGAGAGTGTTCCAAGTGAAGTGTAGCTTGTGTCTTCTAAGCTTAAGTTGCTTATGTACTAGATAGAGAATGACGTTAAGGTATGTGTATGTATGTAGGTTGTCATCTGACAAGCACATGAATGGACTTCATGATATGCAAGTAGCATGGAGTCTAGGTAAGTGTTACATTCATGCTCTTCTAGATTTTTCCAAGATATAAGAAACGTTTTTCCTTTAAGATGCTTAAGAAAAGGAACGAAAGACGTTTTAAGAAAGAAAACGATAAGTGTTCAAAGGTATAAGTACGTATGGCCCCCTCCTTGGCAACCCCTTTTTACGCACCCAAAGTATTAATTGTATGCATGTGAATGGATGACTATACGGTGTATCTATTGTATGTATTTTCTAAAAAAATCAACGAACTGATATTTTATGATAAAAAAAGGATGATTTCTCATGAAACGATGTTTTCTCACGAAAAAGAATGTTTTATCACGAAAGGCAAAGAAAGACATGGAAATGGATGCTTTCATGGATCCTACGAACCGACGCTCTTATGGACGCCATGAGGTAATGCCCGTGGACACCATGAGAGACGACGTTTAAGGTGATGCTTGTGGATGCCATGAAGGCTGACGTTTTAAATGTTTTACGATGCCACGAAAAGATGATGTTATGCACATGCTTTTAAAAGAATGAAACTTTCTCACGAAAACGAACGTTTTCTCAAGAAATGACATGTTAAATGAAAGATAAGAAAAGAATGAAAGCTACAGCTCTTTCGAGCTGGCATGAATGAAAGAACAAAATGAAAGGACTGAATGTTTAATGTATGAAAATACGTAACGGCCACATGAATGAATGAAAATGGGTACCCAATGAATGAATGGGTAGATTGCAAAGCCGGGCAGTAGTGCACCCAGCGCTGCACCCTAATGGAATGGGATTCCAATCCGCGGCCACGGGTGAATCCATTGGCCATAGGGCCACTAACCCTAACACACGGGGCGTAACAGTGTGTATCGGCCTATGAAAGTGATAAGAAAGAATATATGTATGCATGAGAGCACAAACTCTTGAAGAAATGAAGGCACTGACGGGAAACACGTTTATGAAAAGAAAACTCATGTTTAAAAGAAAAATCCCGTCTAGTGACGTTTTCAAAAGAACGCACGTAATAGTATGTATAAATGATGAATGCATGAATGAAAACTTATGTTCTTATATTTTAACTGTATGAAGTAATGCTTATGAGTTTTCGACTCATTTTAGTTTTTATGTATGCCCCTCCCCCCACAGGAATTGAACGGCCATGACAGACACGGCCCATGGGGAAGAGCACGGAAGTCTAGACATGAGTTTTAAAAGTATGAGAGGTCTTTTATTTATTAAAATTGATGTGTTCCGCTGTAAACCTCTTTTATTGCCAAAACACATTTTATTTTATAAATGTAGAGTCTTGCACCCTGGGTATGCAAGTGAAAAGTTTTTAAATGGAACGGTAATTCCTGTAGTCCATCTAAAATATTTTATAAAAAGTCACACCACAAGGACGAGCGTTAGAAATCCATTCCAATAGAAATGATCTATACCATAGGCTTGCATATCTTCTCATTCTCCACTACTGAGATCACATGCATAACACGAATCATAAGGACTTTTCAATGGTTGTAACGGGGTTTACGATCAAGGTGGGAAATATTTGGGAGTGTAGCTCAAAATCCATCGAAACTAGTGGAGCAAAAATGAATCAACTCAAGTTCGAAGATATAAGACATGTAAAACCAATCACTCCATTTAGCAGTTTCTTCAATTTGGCTTTAAAGCATTTAAACCATGTAA